>OU015500.1:9970978-10010978 GCA_907164885.2 Dolomedes plantarius | reverse complement strand
TCTCCATGTCTTTGAAAGAGGCACTGTGACTGGTGTGAGGTACAGGTATGAGGTCTTGGAGCCCTATGTTCGCCTTTTCAGGGGTGCAGTTGGCCCTGAGTTCATTTTAATGGACGATAACGCGAGGCCATATAGAGAACTTCTGGTGGACGAATTTCTAGAGAGTGAGGATATTCGCCGGATGGATTGGCCAGCCAGATCTCCAGATATTAACGCTATAGAGTATGTCTGGGACACTCTGGGAAGGGCAATTGCAACTGGCAACCCCCCTCCGAGAACCATCCAGGAAATGAAAACAGCGTTTCTGAACGAGTGGGACCAACTGCCACAGGAAATGATAAACTGCCTTATTTCAAGTATGAAATCACGCTGCGAGACCTGTATATCTGTAAGAGGGGACCATACCTCCTATTAACCCATCTATTAACCCATTTTTTGTTTATTCTGCAACCGCTGTTTCATACCTTCCGACTCCAACGAGTGTTACGCACGATCATGCGAGTGTATTCAATTATTGAATAGTTATTTGTTTTGTATTGTATCAATGTATGTACATATCAAATTTCATTAAAATCGGTACAGTAGTTCTAGAGATAATCGACCAAGTCTGCAAATTCTCTTAATTTCTTACACCAGTGTACTATCACGAAACTTAACGTGTATGTAGTGCATGAGGAGATAAGCAAATGATTACAAATTCAGAAGAACAGACCGTTTTATTAAGAAGATATGACATGAAAAAGATTACAAATCAGTAAGTAGTAAATCCACAATACAAGCCGAAACACGGCGTGGCATCGAATCAATGAGGTTACCTATGACCTCCTGTGGAAGATAATGCCATAATCTTTACAACTGGGCAGCTAATGGACCAGTATTCCGGGACGGCTACAGTTGCCTTCCAAGCACGTCCGAGACATGCTCTATTGGCGGGAGGTCTGGTGACCTGGCAGGCCATGGGAGTACGTCATATCCTTGAAGAAATTGTTGGGATAGTCGCGAAGTATATGGACGAGCGTTGTCTTGTTGAGAAATGGCACCTGTGCGACTTGATAGCATAGGCAGTACAACTGGCGTTAAACTCTTGTCCACTTAACTGCGTGCCGTCAAAGTGTGTTGAAGGAGGACTAGAGGTGATCGTGTGTCCCAATAAATCTTCCCCACACTGTCACACCTTGTGTAATCGCCGTATGCCTCTCGACAAAAATGCCGGATGGGACCGGTGGCCTGGCCGCCTCCACACGCGTATGCGCTGGTCATCAGCATTGAGACTGAATCGGGATTCATCGCTGAAGATCACACGCCTCCAGTCGGTCACACTCCAGCTTACCCGAGATCGGCAAAAATCCCATTGACACTGCCTATGATGTGGGGTCAGTGGTAGGCGTCTTAATGGACGACGGCTCCTTATACCTGCGTCGGCCAGTCGTCTCCGAATGGTTTCTCTTTATACCACCGGATGTCTGGAAGGTGGTAAATAGCGACAAACCGATTCTAGCGACGTTGTTGGTGCGGACGTGGCAGCTCTTATGATTGCGCAATCCTCGCGTGCATTTGTGTTCCTGGGACGCCCTGGCCCTCCGCGACGGTAGACTCTCCCTTCCGTGATCCATTGTTGCCAACACCGAGCAACTACCATATCGCTGCGATCGAGGTCTCGACCGATACGCCTCTTCGACCAACCTGCTTCTCTGAGTCCTACTATACGCCCCCTCTCAAAGTCCGACAATTGTTCATACTGTCGCCGGTTACGTCTCACAGGCATCTCTAGTCACAATACCGTCCATCCAAGTCGACAGATATGTTTGAATAACCCGATGGCACGAGCATTCATGATTTTAAACTCTCCCTGCTGCGCATCTCATACGCGCATAGCCCGCTTACCCTTGTCTCATTGCCCTCGAAATTTTAATCATTTGCATATCTCTTATAGACTACATTCCAGCCAAGTTTCGTGGTAACAGATCGATTTCTTCTGGGTGCATATACACTGCTGGCCACTGTAAATGCAACACCCTGAAAGAAACATGAAAATAACATGAAATTTACAACATGCATTAACAAAGGTGAGATATGCAAATGATTAGAATTTCAGCGCTGACTCACATCACGCGCGCCTGTGGCGCCACTTCAAAGCGCTATTTAAGGCTTGGAGATTTCGACGATTTCAAGTTCGGCAATTGTGTTTTTCTTGTGGTTTTTTCAAAAAAATGATCAATTATGCCTCGTCGAAAACAGCGATCATCTTTTGATCAAGTATCCGAGTTCGACAGAGGAAGGATAGTGGCCTACCGAGATTGTGGATTATCTTTCAGGGAAATCGGTAGTCGTGTTGGACGAAACCAAACAACTGTAATGCGGATATGTGATCGTTGGATGCAGGAGGGTACGACGGACCGGCGTGTTCGAACGCATCCACCTCAGCGCACCACTTCACGTGATGACAGGCAAATTGTGCGCATGGCAGTGACGGATCGCTCAGTCACATCACGAACCGTAGCGCAGCACATGCAGTCTGTAACGCATCATCCAGTGTCTGCGCGTACCATTCGACGCCGTTTACAGCAGAGTGGTCTGTCCGCAAGACGTCCATTGCTTTGTCTTTCCTTGACGCAGAACCACACACGTCTCCGCCGCCAATGGTGCGATGACAGAAGGATGTGGACGGCAGAATGGAATCAAATTGTCTTTACTGACGAGTCACGCTTCTGTCTGCAACACCACGATGGTCGCATTCGAGTCTGGAGACACCGTGAAGAGCGGATGCTGAACAGCTGCGTTATGCACCGCCACACTGGTCCTGCACCGGGTATTATGGAATGGGGCGGTATTGGATCTCACTCTCGCACACCTCTAGTACGCATTGCCGGTACTTTAAACAGCCAGCGCTACATCTCCGAGGTGTTGGAGCCAGTTGTCCTTCCTTACCTTCAGGGCTTGCCAACAGCCATATTTCAACAGGATAATGCGCGATCACACGTGGCACGCATTGTCCAACGGTTCTTCGTCAATCGCCAGATTCAATTGCTTCCCTGGCCGCTTCACTCTCCAGATCTTTCGCCGATAGAAAACATGTGGTCCATGGTTGCTCTACGATTGACCCAGATTCCATCCCCATCTGCCACAGCAGATCAACTTTGGCAAAGCGTGGAAGCTGCTTGGTCTGCTGTACCCCAAGAACTCATCCAAAGTCTCTTTGAATCAATGCCGAGGCGTGTGGCAGCAGTGATCTCCAACAATGGCGGCTACTATGGCTACTGATTTTGGCAGGAACCACACTTCACAGAAGTCTATAAATTTAATCATTTGATACTTGGTCAACATGTTATCTACAAAATAAATTTTGGTGTGATATCTCTTGTCTTTCTTGGTGTTGCTATTTGGGTGGCCAGCAGTGTATTTTTTTGTGACAGAGTGTATATATATATATACCGAAAAAATACTTGCTCCCAAATTTTACTTAATCTAGTGAAATGCCGGGAAATACTTACTATGCTGAGGTGTAACCAATTAAACGCTTCCAAAACCGTGGTGGTCAAAAAGGGAAATATCCATTTTATATATACCTGAAAGGAAAAGTTCTCTTCTCTTCGGTTTTACGCACTTCAAAGCGTCGCTCCTGTCTTTTCTCTTTGCTCTCTTACAAATAATTAATCATTTTCTTTAATCAAATTTTAACAGCGTCTTCTCCTGTCAACTACTTTAGTTTTTCGGAAGGCAAAAGTTCGCGTGGCCTCTCGGTCCAGATCTTAAGGGTACTCTATCGAAAAAATAAAGAGTCTGGAATATATATCCTGTTGAGAATTCCTTTACTGCGTCGTGTGAGTCCTGCCGAGAAAACGCTTGTTTTCGAGAGAGGAGCGTGGGATTTTCTCCCGATGACAGGCCGCATCTTCGATCGGTCCGACGGGTCGTTAAGTGAAAACTTATGTCTTCTCTAACGTCAAAATCTCGGAATAACAGCCCCAAGTTACAGGTTTAGGAGTCCCAAGGTGGTCGACGATTTTTAACGCACAGGTTTTCCCAAGCTTTCGGGAAAGATTAGACGCGTAGATTTAAGGCTCCAGATCCAAAGAATGTTAGAATTCGATGGAGGGAGGAGGTGATCGATCGTTTCTTCAGCCCGCCAATTTTTTTTAGTTCCCTGCTGCAAGGGATTGTCCCACAAGGTTTCACGTGCTGTTACAAGGCTAATGATTGAATTGTGTATGTGTGATAGATGAATGCAGGTAACGATTGCGCATTTGACATGTTTATTTTCCATCTCAACTGTAGTTCGTGGATTTTTAGGAGCGTACTCAAGTTCAAAGCAAAGACATTACAATAATTAAACAAAACTTTTTACTGTATCCACCCAGTTAGACAAATAAAGCCCTTAATTAAGAATTCAGAAACATATCTGAGGTGGAGGTAAAGGTTGCTAGGAGACAATGTACCCCAGAATTATTTCACCTTGACCTTTTCATTTAAACGGTTAGATATTGTTCATAAGTCTTGTAATAGAAACGAAGCATTGACGTAGAAAAGTACCAAGATGAAGAGTTCACTATTCTTTCAGCTCCTTTATGGGTTCAAAACTATTTTAGTCTCTGTATGTAAAAACCGAATCATTGATCTTGATTTACAACGTTTCATATGTCTTTCTGGAGCAATGCCCAGTCAAGATATTTATATCACTTGAAATTTTTCTGTATATTAACTCCGTTTAAAGCTCACTGCTCCATGTAATACATTTTGTCTCGAAGATATTCTCTGTTCAAGATATGTTACAAAATAGTTTAACATGGTCTTGAAATATAATCACTGAAAGATCATATCTAGACGTCGTCGGTGTGATATAAAGATATAAAATATCAAAAACAATTAAAAGGACTAAAATGCATTCAGTAGATCACCGTATATGATATAAGAAAATAAATCAAACATTTCTACTTTAGGTATTACAAAGATTCAAAGACCGATATAGGCTTTAATACTCCTGAAGACGTAACGTATAGTTAATATCAATACAAAGTAGTCTCTCCATTAATTTTGGAATATAACCAGGAGGCCAAACTTCTCTTCATAATCTGTTAACTTCGATGGGAACTGCGGGAAACGTAATTTCCCCGTCGAGCGAATTTTTTTATGTCTCTGAGTCCCGGAAGATATTTCACCAACTATGCTTCAAAGAAATACTGCCTCTAAGATAAGCACATGGTTCTAAATAATATTGCGTTATTTTCTGTTCGCGTTTCCCACAAGTTTTAAGTTAATAAATAAAAATATTTCCCCTTTCTTTATTTGTTTTGAACTTTTTTTTTCAAATTTTATGAAAAATCCTATTATGATAAACCTATACAATATAAAAATTTTGCCCGCGGTTTTGTAAGGTAAAATAGGAAAATCGCCCAAGGCTGGAGGGCTTGAACTTTTGAGGAAATTCTCAGGTAAAATTCTTACAAATATCACACTTTTACTTTAATATATCAAACTGAATTAATTTAAATATTTATACGAGGAATGGAAAAAATAATTTTTAGTTCAAGATTATAGAGAGCGCAAAACTATTTAATTGCAGTATCAGTGGGATAATATTGCTATACGCTAACGTCTATTACTCTAGTTTAGCTGTGTTTACATATCTCTTCCTCTAAGTATAAATATTTTCATATTATTTTAGTTTAACTAACCATAATACCATCAATGTTGACACAATCATTCTGAAATTCCAAATCATTAAACATTATTATAACTAATAAAACAGTGTGTTTTGAAGAGAACGCTATTCTCCCCAGAGGAACGGCCAATCTGTGACATTTCTGCGTTTAATTTAAATTCTAGAGCCTTATTCTTACATGCTATTTTCCCTTCAAGCATTTCAAAGATATCTACGATGGAAACTTTCCCTTAATTTGCATGCAAAAAGGTTTTCACGATTCGCATTCCTTTGAGATTTTTCTCATAATAAATTTTTCAAAGTGAGCATTCTGGACGGAATAATAGAGTATATTTCGGAAAGCGCGCACAATCTTTATATTATTTCGTGGATTATATTTTTAAAAAAAAATCAGGACGTTTTCATCAATCGAGACTTAAGTTTAGTACTGTGTAGTGAAACGTATGAACTGTTTTAGGTAGTAGAAATGAATTAAATGAAAAATATTACTAAAATAAGTTATTTTACCGACCAGTTTGTACTGCTGCCTTAATTCCATGTATTCGCGCATTTGGCTAGTTTTGTTTGATATTTATTTAAAGACATGCCCAAACACACGCTCATGCAAGCATTTGTACCTATATAAGTATATAAATGGCTTTTGGGTATACATGACATTATTTAAAAAATACTTTGATAAGAAAAAATCTTTTTATCGCATATTGCAGCCCACTGTGGGATTAATGAAAATGGGATGGTAGACGCCTCAGCTAAACAAGCAACAACACTGAATGAAATCACAGGAAATTATAAATTAACTAAAGAACAGATTAAGAATAAAATTAAGAATTATTTCATAAATATATGGCAAGAAAATTGGGAGAGAAGCAGTTTAGAAAGGAAAGTACTTGAAGTATTCCCCAGAGTTTCTACGAAAAGACTGTCGGCAGATTTCCTTGTTAATCAAGCAATAACTGAACATGGCTATATAGGGGTCTATCATAACAGAATTTTTGCTAAAACAGATCTTTTTGAATGTGGCTACATACAAACTATAAAGCACTGTATATGCAATTGCAGCAAATGGGCTGAAGCAAGAAACAAACTTATCTTTGGGCTTTGAAGATTGAACCCCTAGTAAATTATTTACGGATTATTATTGTAGAAGGTATATCAAGAATATTATGCAAGAACTTATGAATATGCACTTCCCCCTACAAGGGGAAGGTGGATAGTCCCTCAGATTGAAAAAAAAAAAAGACACGTAAACGAATTATAAAAAGGAAAACTTCGGGACCCGGCTGGGCTGGATTGCCGTCGGGATGATTAGATTTAATTATTGAAGGGCCCTATAACCTTCGGGTGTGGACGTCGGGGATACTTCTTATCACATATTGCCATCCATTACAATGAAATTTCCCCCATTATTTTTGATATTTATAAATACGAAAGATTAAAAAAAAACAATTAGTGGTAATTACTTTTCCGTAGTTTGTAAGTTAATTATTTAAGAACTTCATTATGGTATAAAAAATGAACGATATCTACGTCAAAATATATCTTTCAATCAGTAATCGTAAGTGATAAGATTTCGATAAAAGAGATCACTCACTTAACAGAACTCACTTAAAAGAAAATCTTGAAAGACCAGTGGTTCTCAGACTGTGGTATGTGTAGGACTTTCAAGGGATACGTGAAATCTCTATAGAATATTAGCAAAATAACAAAAAACCAACTAGATCGTGGTAAACAAATTAGTTTCTACATGGGGGTACGTTAGACGTGTATTTATAACCAAGAAATACAATAAAAAAAATTCAGGTAGTCTCTTCTAACGAAACTACTGCGGGTTATTGACGTAGGATTACTTCTCGTTGCTTACCTCTTTTGTATGTATATATGCATGTATGTGTTATGTATATATATATATATATATATATACTAGCTGAGTGGCAACGCGATGTGTTGCTTTTTCGATTTAAAATGAAATAGTTTCATTTCTTAATTAAAAAAAATTTTAAAAGTGATTAAAAACCGTTTAATCACTTTTAAAAATATATTAGCATTTTTAATAAAGGAAATAATAATTTAAAATTTTCTTTCTCAAATTTCGGTTTTTGGATTTTGAAATAATTCTTTCAAATTTCCGTTTTCAAATTTTGCTTTTTAGACAAAAAAGAAATTCATTCAATTAGAAAAAATTCTAAAGGTTTTAACTTCTCATTTCCTAAAACTAAAATTATTTCTGGTACTTTAAAATTATTTCTGGATTTCAATTATAAAATGACTCATTCTCAACTAATAATTTTTCCTTTTGGCAACTGAGCAGAATTTCTTTTGAAGAGTAGAGTTCCTGGGTCTATTGACTTTAACTCCTGTCGCAAGATGCTTATTATTAATGTATATGTGCTCAATAGAAAAAATTATTAAATTAAATTAAGTTTAAAGTTACCAGTTACATTAATATAAAAATTAAGTTTAAAACCTTCAAAAAGTAGAAGGGTAAGATAAATTTAAAAATTAGAAATATATTAAGATTAATTAAGATTAAAATGAAGAATTAAAAAATTTAAAGAAAATACGTTGAAATTAATTATAAAGTTACGTAAAAAAAGGCCCTGTGCAGGGTCAAACAATTCGTAATGAGATGTTTGAAGAGTTCCGCGGGGAAAAAAACACCAAGCTAATGAAAATTGGAAAATGCGTCACCACCTAGGGCCGAACCCACAACGAAGGGTTTACCAGGTCAGCGCGATAGCACTACGCCACGACGACACACAGCCAGATGAGAAAGATAGGAGGTATATTGCGGTAAGGCCGAATGTAAATATTAATCTCGGGTGGAAAAAGTGCGTAAAAAAATAGAAAGACAGTTCTGACGAATTCAAAATTGGTGGTGGAAGAATCCTATCAGTTACTCATTAATTAGAAACAAATTTCACGAACTTGATGGAATTATTAGTGAGTAAAATAATAAGTCGAAGAACTACGAACTCGGCATTCAGTTAAAAGTGAATTTTGCAAGTACGCTCTTTTAGAATGAAAACTTTTTTTTATTGAATGTATTTGATATATTTTGGAAGCTGAACATCTAGCTAATGCCAATAAATCGTAAAGTTGACTTTAATAAATGCAGAAAACCGAAATATTCGTCCATCAAAATTGTCGATTTCGTGAAAATCGGAAAACTGCTTTGGGGAAAAAGCTTCGTTTGCAATGTAAAACATTTTTAAATTTATAAAAATGTGTGTATCCTTAAAGATGAAGAGTTGTAAAACACATGGAAATAAAAAAATTGTCGATTGGAGGACGAAAAAGTTGAATTTTGCATGTATGAAAATAGTGAAAATTTGCGAAACGGAAAGGAGTTGGCCCACCCGGAATGTCAGCTGTTTCAGCTCTCCTCTTCCATTGAGTTCGGCGGTTTTAAATGAATAATTAAAAAAATTTAAAGTTTTGAAAGTTGAGGGTAGCATCAGTGCACGCGTCTCGGCCGTCCGCGTATATTGGTACCAGTCGCGATATCCTGCTATGCTCGGTTCGCGAGATTAGCCCGTCCCCGTGTCTGCTGACTGACAAAGTAACATTTGTTTACTTCCAGCTGTTAATAGTAAGATATATATCAAAATAGTGACGCATTTTGGTACTTTTCTGCTTAACTGTTTACTGCTTGTCCAAGCGATACAGACTGGGTGTGGCGCGCTGCCAAATATATAACTCGCGATGCAGGACATCTTAAATTTTGATTTCCTGAGGAACGTTATAGTAGGGGAGCATATGTCGTCCCGTGGCGGTATTAATGATGGGAACATGGGTGGATATTTTTTTCATCAGAAACTACCTGTAGATGAATAATTTCCATGGTGTCACTCTTTGGTGTGTGGCGTATAGCAGTAATGACGTCATCAAGATGGCCGCCATGGAATTAAAAAAATCCACTTTATTTCGGTTATTTATCGGCCGATTTTCTTTTGTAAAACCTCATATTGAAGATAAATAAAATGTCTAGATGACAGATGCAGAATCAGGGAAGACGGAGTCGTCATAGAGCACAAAAGGGAGAAAGCGCGTCCTCTGAAGAAGATGGTTGGCTCGCGGTTGGAACCTGTGTTATGCTAGATCAAAGTTACATTGGAGACCCTCCATGAAGGATAAAAACTTTTGTGCTTTTAATTAAATTAACATTATACATAAAGACAAAACACTTCATGTCGGCTGGCCAGCCATTGAAAAAACAAAGAAAAAAACATCCCTGTAAATTATACATAGAAAGTGCATTCAAAACACATGAAAAAATGGTAACAAAATAATTACAAAACAACTTAAATTGGTGTCATACATAAATGAATGCACTATAAGAGTCAACCTTGTGACAAAGAGCATGGTTGCATAGTAAAATAAGTGTCATTACTATATAAGGAAGGTTACAAGACACGTCTGCATGAAAAACATAACCCTCAAAACAGTGTATAACACTGTACCATGCCTAGAACAAAAAGTAAAAAGGAATGTGCTTACAAACTTAAAAAAACAAGTGCAAAAATTACATTGGGATACACATGTTAAGATGAGTACATACGCTAGAACAATGGGTGGGCATTTAGCCGATCGCGACCGACCGGTGGACCACCAAGACATTTTGGGGTGACCGCCTTTACTAAGACCTAAGACGCGCATACTAAAAGAAACATATTTTTGGAACACCGACGCGATTTGCTTTAAACGCGGTTTTAAAAGAGTAAGTTTTTTTCTTGTAGTTATGTAGGTAAGTACATATTCCGCATTTATTATTAAGTTATAATAAATATTGTAGACCTTTTTTTTAGCTCACCACACCTACGTCACTGGGTGGACCGCAACACCTTGACAAAATTAGAAGTAGCCCGTACCTTGGAAGAGTCTGCCCACCCCTGCCCTAGAGCATTAAAAAAACTTAACGAATCATAGAAATATGCAACAGCATGTTATTCAAAAATGTTACACAGTATAGCAAAATTACATGATGATTTTGTTTGCAAAAAGGACAAGTTAAGGATTTATACACTTCACAAAATGGCAGGTGAGATATACAAAAATAAGAAAAAATAAAAAAATTTCACCAATATAAAGTTATAAAGGCATGAGTTAT
Organism: Dolomedes plantarius; assembly: GCA_907164885.2. NCBI lineage: Eukaryota > Metazoa > Arthropoda > Arachnida > Araneae > Dolomedidae > Dolomedes > Dolomedes plantarius. The sequence continues at coordinate 10,000,212 of OU015500.1, read as the reverse complement.
AAATGCATGAATTGTGATCTATACATAATACATAAGTGCATTTACAACAGTTGTTGTTGAACGAAAGACAGTACAACTTGTGTTCGGTTCAAGATTGCCTATATTTTTTTTTTGGTTTCAAGTGGTAAATTTTAACTTAAAATATGGATGGTGTAATTAAATTCGACCGACCGTCTAAGCGAAAGCGAGTGAAGGACATAGACTTTGAATTGTGTATATTGTGCCAACATCTATTGAATGAGGATTTGGTTAAAACCTCAAGTACTCAGCACAAACTGTTTGATGCAGTGAGAGTTCGAAACAAGTGTAAAGACAATGGTTATCAGCACTTCGAAGAATACGCTCGAAAATTTACAGTGGAAGGAATAACCCAGCTAAATGCCCGGTGGCATTTAACTTGTCACAAAAAATGCACGCACAAAGGTAACATTGATAGACTACAGGCCAGGTATAAAAAGCAACAAGCGGAAATTGAAATAACTTCCCCAGGCTCGGTGTGCAATAAGGTCCACCCGTGTACAAGAGGCCAAAATCTTGGCACGAAATTACATAAAAATGCCTGCTTCTTTTTCGATAGACTTGAAGCTAGGAGACATCCATTATATACCGCATCCATCAAAAAGGTAGGTCAGAGGATCTGATGCTGTCTAGCGAAGTGAAAATAGCAATTGGAAGTTAAAACTGAGTGGATTCATTAATCCAGAAGATGTACATGCATATGATGTAGCATACCACAAAGAATGTTGCACAAAAAACGTCATTGCGAAGTACTGATGAAGTTAAAATAACACCTAACTTGCCAGAATGTATTAGTAAAGTAGAATCCATAGATCGTTTGCTAGATTCTTTTTTGGAAGGTAATGTTGTCACGATAGCAGATCCTGAGAGACACTATAGAGATATCTGTCACTGGAATGGTGTTAAACGGCAAGACATGTTGTCAAGAAAATCTCTTAAAATACTTATTGAGCATGAATTATTTTACATGAATGTAGTATTTAACAACCTATCTCCAAAAATCAATCACAGCGTATTTCTTTGAAATTTGTCAATGATGGTTTGTTGTCGCGGGTGGAATCCAATTCTGATATGAATGCGAGTATGGAAGTTCTGTATCAAGCAGCTAAATTATTACGTAAAACCATACTGACAGAGGAGAAATGGAAGTTTACAAGTTCTATAACGAAGAAAAAAATCATAAATATCATACCGAAAGAAGTTCTATACTTTTTCAAATGGTATATTGGAGGGAACAAAAAAAAGGAAAGTTTGCAGATCGATAACAAACATTTGAATCAAAGGGGTACTGCATTATCACAAACTCTTATGTATGAGTGCCAAACTGAAAGACAAACCGTTTATAGTAGCACGGCGTTAGTTAAACACAGACACTCACGGGACCTTCCTCTACAAGTTGCTGTTGGCCTAACGATACATAGTAAAACTCGCAGAAAATTCTTGGTTCAGCTCATGCGTGGTTCGGGTTACTCGATTGATTATAATAAAGTTTTCTGCCTTGAGACTGCTATAGCCAATGAAGTTCTGAACCATATGGAAGACAATGACAGATTGTATGTCCCACCCGATATTGTGAAAGGGAGATTTATCTTTTGTACAGCAGATAATTTAGACTTCCTTGGAGACACGCCTGATGGACGAGGAACCCTTCACGCAACTGTGATGACTTCTTATCAAGAATATAACGAAGGTGAATTGCAATCTATAACCCTGTTTGATGCTGATCACACACAGGTCCCAACCGCGAGCCAACCATCTTCTTCAGAGGACGCGCTCTCTCCCTTTTGTGCTCTGTGATGACTCCGTCGTCCTTGATTCTGCATCTGTCATCTAGACATTTTATTTATCTTCAATATGAGGTATTACAAAAGAAAATCGGCAGATAAATAACCGAAATAAAGTGGATTTTTTTAATTCCATGGCGGCCATCTTGATGACGTCATTACTACTATACGCCACACACCAAAGAGTGACACCATCGAAATTATTCATCTACAGGTAGTTTCTGATGAAAAAAATATCCACCCATGTTCCCATCATTAATACCGCCACGGAGCTCATTTTTTCGACATATGCTCCCCTACTATTATGGAGGAACGTAATCCTACGTTAAATGTTTTACAATCATATGTTATAGGTTGTTAAACTACGTACCAACACATATAACGATTCTCACTAAAATTATAAAAACATTGAGCCTGTTATTCCTGGCGACAGTATAATTCATTTTCCTTCTATCTGTATAACAAAAAATCATTAAACGCTTTGATGAAGTATGAATGATTTCATGTGGGTTATTATGCCGTTCAGTCATATGTAAAATCCAATTATATAATTATCCAATTATCCAATTATATTCGTCTATTCCCCAAAATTAGAAAATTTCACAAAATCAGTGGCATGAATATTTTTAAAAAAGTTCATTTTGCGTTGTATATGAATAAAAATATCTGTTAATTAAAAAATAATTAAATAATTCACAAAATTTAAATACTTAGAAGAAATGGTTATAAATTTTCCAAAGTTTAGTCGTTGGGGGAGAGATAAGATCAGAATACATTATTCTAACTACGGGGCTGATATATCATTGAAGATTGTTTGCGTGGAATCTTTGTTAATAACTTGCTAATCAGGGTTCGGATGAGTGACATATTAAAATAAAGAGTGAATTTAGATAAAGAAATCCCGACTCAAGAATTTACCCCCAAATAGTTGAAAAATTCTCAATTAACCGCCAGAGTATTGAGACAGTATTATAATTGTCAGAGTTCTGATACAAAAATCGTATACTACGCTTCAATAGCGTTTGAAAGATAAGATTACTAGATAACTAAATGAAGAGGTGAGAGGAGATTAAAGAATAAATTCATCTTAATCTAGTATACCTATTATAAATTAGGTTTTATGTCACATGATACAGATAAAACCAATTATGCATTCGAAACAAAGGGTTGCACAAGTGCGATACAGCAAACAAACATTGTTGTAGTGTCATAAGGAATAGAAAGATACTTCTTAGAGATATAAGTAGGTTTTCTATGTTCCAAGTCATTAAGTGATACTTATTTGGTGTTTGAAGAAAGACGCATTTGACAGTGCATAGAGCCCTTAGGGTAATTTGCAGCTTTTCTCATGGTATGGGCTTATACGATGATTGTAGAGGGTTCAGGTTGGCTGGGCATTGCAAACAAAACAGTCAGTTTTAAAGTACAGCATGTAATTTTTAAACTCTTTATATTACCGGCAACGAAAGGTTCCCGTGATAGGGACTTCCATTCTCAGCAGAAATCATAATTTAATCCCCCTTTCTTGGTACACGACTAGATGACTCAAAGGCAAACCAATGTAATTTCTGGGCCTCCAAACTTTAAAAGTTTAAACAAAATTGATATTTTGGGGAAAAAATAATAAAAATATCATTTTCAAGAACTTGAACCAAAACACAAAAATGAAGGCCCTACAGACACACACACACACACACATATATATATATATTAATACATATATTATACGTATATATATATTGCTGTCTTCACAAATTCACAACACTATTTGTCTATATTAAATATTTAATTACAGCATAAAAGTTCATGCATTTCAAGTACTCAGTGCCTCAATCAAAAAAGAGTACATCGACCACACGAGTCCCTGACTCGACTAACACCAAAAGCGACTCTACACCAAAATGAAAATGCTTCACTACGGTTACCGTTAACTTGTCAAAGTTACAATTGCAGTCAAAAAGAAAACAAAAAGTGACTACAATATATATACAAGTTATGGTGGCTACGCAGAGGACGGGGGTACTAAGCATTGCTCTGTTTTTATATATGGCTCTCCTTTGTGCTTAAGGGAGCATAGGCCCCAGATTACATATAAATTTGTGATAGAGATTTACAAACATCGCGAGAGGAAAAGTAACTTGTGTTACCAATATTACAACACAGTCTAATCAGAAATCAGCAAGAAACATTATAAAAAACTAAAATTATGTTCACGCAAAACACTTCATACGAAAGCCATTTGACAATAAATCTACATGGTACTTACAAATTTCATCCAACGAGAGAAGTCTCTTAATAACATCAAAACAATAACAATCTGAACTTTCAGAAGACCCCACTTTAGAAAGAAACAAATATTTTTCGCAATATAGTATACTGCAAAGATCACTAAACACTATAACAGCAATGTAAATAGCAAAGAATGAATTGTTATACTACTTGGCAAAAGAAAAACAAAAGTTCATTAATTTAACAGGAAACATAATAACATAGAATTATTTAGAATATTTTTTCTATTATGAGGATGCGGTCTTTTGTATTTGATTTTCTGACAACTGACGATAATGGTCGAGTGCCTTTGAAATGATAGTGTGCTATGGGCGGTATCTGAATCCAAGTCTCCTAACATAGAGGGAATGGAATTATGTTATCCTGACAACGTGAATAATTTTCAAAAACTCATTACTCTCGTCATTTTCAAAAACTCTCCTCACTGGTTATATGCTGTAAAATTGGAATCACCGGATATATTTATACACTGGTGTTCAAAATTAAGAGAATTTGACTGTTTTTAAAATTTTACTGGAAAGTAATGGACATATCTTAGTAAAAGTTCGTATGGATGCAGTTACACAACAGAACAAATTATTCTATACAACAGTCATGTTAGTCTCAACTCATGATCGTCAGTTAGGATCATGAGCGTAGGAATTTCCAAACCCCACATTGCAAGATCAAACTTAAAATGACTCTGATTTGGGATATGGTCACCTCTCACAGTCATACATCTCTGAAAGCGTGATTCTATACCGGAAACGAGGCAGTTGACCGAAATGTGGCAGTCGGTCCCACTCCTGCAGCCACGCAGTTTTCATCTCCTGAATGATTCTCGGGGGGGGGGGGGAGCTGCAGTTGCTCTCCCAAGAGCGTCCCAGACATGTTCAATAGGGTTTAGGTCTGAAAATCTGGCAGGCTAAAAACTTCCTGAGAACATCCACACTTTCAAGATAATCGTCTACCAGGTGATCCTTACGTGGACGAGCGTTTTCATCCATAAAAATGAACCGAGGGCCAACCACGTCCCTTAAAACTCGAACATAGGGTTGAAAGGTTTCACCCCATACGTCTCACCAGTCAGGGAGCCTCTGCCAAACACAGGGAGAGGTGTGCGGCCATCCAACACAATGCCTGCCTAGACCATGATACCTGTGCTACCATAGCAGTCCCTTTCTTGAATGCTGGAGGAAAGGTATTGGATCCCAGGTTCTCTATAGACAAAGTTATGTAGAGAATCAGTGCCCAGGCTGAATCTCGACTCGTTTGTGAATAGAACGTTACTCTTCTGAAGTCTGGTCAAGGACTGATATTGTCTGCACCATGCGAAGCGGCCACACATCTCTCCGTGTGTTTGACAGACGCTTCCTGACAGGTGTAAGGTATAAGGAGGAGATCTTATAGTCCTAGGTTTGGATTTTCAGGGGCACAGTTGCCCCTCAGTTCATTTTTATGGGCAACAACGCTCGTTCACATAAGGCTAATCAGGTCAACGATTATCTTGAAAGTGAGGATATTCACCGGATAGATTCGCCAGTAAGACCTAAAACCTATTGAAAATGACTGCGACGCTCTTGGGATGGCAATTGCAGCTCGCCATACCCCTCCAAAATCCATCCAGGACCTGAGAACTGCGTTGCTGCAGGAATGGGACCAACTGCCACAGGGACTCATCAACTGCCTCATTTCTAGTATGGCATAGCGCTATGAAAGCCGTATCGGTACAGCTTTGTCAGACGCACCTCCCTGCCTAGTTTGGCGATTTTGTGTATGGCGTGGTAACTGTGCGATTTTGGCGAGATTTTGTTTTTTTTTGCAAATTTAGTCGTGTGCGGTTGTGGCAGTAATTGAGAGTTTAAATTTAATAATAATTAAAGAGATTTATAATTTGGATTGTTTTCTTAATTTTTAACATTAGCGCAGAGTTCATAATTTTATTTTCTTGTTTGCATATTAAATGAAAATTGAATATTTATTTTGCATATTTATTTTCTTGTTTGCATATAAACATTATGCATTTGCATAAAACTTTTCGCCAACGGAGGTGCGTCTGGCAAAGCTGTTCCGCTGTATGACTATGAGAGTGGACCATACCCCATGTTAGAGTCATTTTAAGTTCGATCTTGAAACGTGGGTTTTGGATATTTCTGCTCTGATGAGCCTAGTTGGTGATCATGAGTGTGCACCATAACTGACGTATGGTATTTTTTTCTCTTATATAATTGTGTATCCATATTGAATTTCATTAAAACCTTTAAAATCGATAAAATGTGAAAATTCACTTAATTTTGAACACCAGTGTATATCTAGATTTTCAAACCTGAATACTGCTAAAATCTTGGTTCCATTTAAATCCCACCGTAAAGGAAAACAATATATTGTTCCGCTGCCCAGCAACTTTTTATAAATTTAAAATCATTAGGTAGAATTCCGGCCACAAGGTTTAGAGATCCGATTTCAAATCAGCATCCTAGCTGACAGTAGTTGCAAAGTTGATAAAACAATTCAATACAGTACAACAATGCATTGTTTAATTTCAATAATGAAGTGGGGTGCAAAATGACAAAATAAATTTATAAATATTTATTGATGGAAAACTTCACTAATAATTAAATATACTAATAACGGCACTAATACACAAATGACACTGATAAAATAATGACGCTAATAAACTACACAGACAATGAAGACTAGTAATAAAATTTGCAAAAGTCGAGGCTCCATATTGTTAATCGAATATGTCAAATTGACGACCCCGTAACAAAATTTAATCGATCCGCAAATCATTTGTTATACATGAAATGGATATTCGTCGATGGTACTAAATGTTCTGCTCCGTAAATTTTTCGAGACATTTTCATGTATTTGAATTTAAGATTCTAACAGTTATTTTTATTTCCACAGAAATCATATATTTAAATTATATTTGAAAAAGAACTGACAGTATAATTAAATTTCGGAACAATAAGAAAAAAATAAGGATTTTTGTTCTCCTAGGTTTTTAATCTCATTATCTCTCACGGCTCAAGTTGCTTCTGAATTTCATTTTAAACCAAGCCCTCCTTTCACTACACGGTTTATCCAGCGTGTCTTTAAAGAGATATCTGGGATGAAGTCGCGGAAAACTTTTCTCTTAATTTGCATTCATAAAGCCTTTTTCCCGATTCACATTCCTTTGAGGTTTACTGAATGAATTCTACTAAGACAAAGACGTTTCGACGGGATGGAATGCATTCTGGAGAAAGGCATTTTATTACCCAGCGTAAAAAAAAGAAAAGAATTTTCCCTACCTGTAATGGGATTATAAATCCGATTTCCAGAACACCTTTGGAATTTTTTTCACTTAAAAAAATCAAACGTTTGTAGTTATTATATGTTTTTTATCAACTTAAACAACTGTCGTTGCCAATTCTGTCGACTTATGCAGCGTTTTGTATTTTAAAGTGCATTTTTAAAAAAAATTATCTTAAATTTGTTGTTTGTTTATATTTGTGCTTTTAAAATTTAATTCTTTCTTTCTACTTAGTTTCACATTCTTTTTTTTTATTCATAGATAAATAGCTTAAGAACATAACATTTCTACATTTTCTCATTCTCTTATACATTAAAACCTCGTTTATCCGGACTAACTGGGACCATAGGCAATCCAGATAATCGAAAATCCGAATAATCCGGTTAATATGGGTAATAAGCAAAACAAAATCTTTTACTAAGCAGACCGTTTATTACGATAAAAAACTATGTTTTGTAACAATATTGCATAGTATTGTTTACAAGACGTATTGTAAACAATATAAAAATAACTTTTCACATCATTTCTTAACAAAAGTATTTGGTAAGTCTAGTAAACCTTTCTTAAACTCAAAATAAAGCATTTTATTACCATAATGTATTGTACAATCTATGCAGGAACTGTACTTTGAATCAAAGTAAAAAGCGAATATTTGGCGTACTTGTAGTTACGTTCTTGCTATCTTAGTTAAAAATTATTATCTAATGTGAACATTAAATAAAAGTAATATCTACAAATTTGATCCGAATTATTCAGAGATCCGATAAACGAGGTTTTACTGTACTTCAATGGCATATCCTAAGCTATTTATGCTTTCAGGAGCCTGGTAGCTGTTCGTGTCAATGAAATCGCTGTCAATTATGCTCGAATTTTTGGATTTTCTGATTACTTTTATTCATTATACTATGTAAATCCTAAAATTTAATATGAATTCAAATATTAAATAGTCAAGTGGAATCTACAATGAAATTTCTCCAGATTTTAAATATTATACTCGTATTACAACATTTCGATGAAAAATAAGTCATCATAATTGGCACGACAACTCCACGTGGGCCTTCTCTTGAAGTTTTCCCCAAACTACACTTTCACCAGCCTTGGATCTCCAGTTTTTAACCTTCATGGCACTAAAGTCCGAATTCGGGCAGTCCTTCCATCTCTTTTTTGGTCTTCCTCTCTGTCTTTCATAGAAGGGGACTGCAGTAAAAACTTTTAATGGTGATCTCTCTATTCTCAAGTGACGACCTGATCCTCTCATTCTGTTCATTTTGACTTGAAGATAGTTTCCACTTCTATAAATTATTACCGAATTTGAAAGTTTTTATCTGTAAGCTATTTGTTTTTCATAGATAACCGAGGCAGGACAAACAATGAACAGCGAATAATCCAAAAGAAGAAATTTTGTTTATTGGAATGAAAAGGGAATTTCTGGTCGACGTTTAACTTGTATAATTATTTGAAATGTTATTGTAACCGATACTATAAAAGTACCCATAGCTATGAATTTTAATTTTATAGACATGCAAACAATTTTAGAAATACCACGAAGAAATTTTTTTATGAAAAATTTATGATTTACATTTTGTGAGTATTACATTTAATTATGCATATCATGTAATTGGTCAAAACAGATCCTCTAAAAATAGGAATAGGCAAAAATTGATATTCATTACACGGGAATTTGTGAGATAGTTAACCTCACAATTGGGCCGCGCAATGGAGGAATGGCGAGGGCACTGTCTTTCGATACCAGAGTCTGTGGGTTCAAGTCCCCTCCTAGATCTCAAAAAATTCCTTATCGAATTGGAAGAGTTGCTATGCACAGAATAAATCGCAATCATGTTTAAAAGAAGATATGAGAATCGAAATTTGCATGTATATTGATTTTTTAAATACAAATACCAATTTATTAAAAAACTCGTCCTGTTACATAATGATTAAACGTTTTGCATTATAGACCCTACAAACTAACAAATTTATATCAACGAATAAATTTAAAATTTAATAAGAATGTACCCATGCACTTAAAATATGCCTCGTCCCAATTTCAGATATAAAGTCAAAATCTCAAACAAATAAATCTTGTTTTATTTAAAACTCTATATACCGGGTGGGAAAAGAGACCTTAAAAACTTTAAAAATTCATAAAAACCGGAAAAATAACCAAAATAAAAAAAGTTTGCAGGGTTAGTCAATAACTCAAATAACAGCCGACAGGTGGCGCTGACGTACACAAGTCAAAAACAGATACGCAAATAACGAAAAGAATGCTTCTTAAGGGGACAGTGGACTTTCAAAATTGTGAAATTTGTCCAAAAATTCAATTTTTTTATTTTATTGAATTGTGAAACTACGGACGAGTGGGAATGTGTTTAAAAAAGAATTTTTAATTTCTGTGATTACTTTCCTAGTTATAGGCATTTGTATTTAATTTAGATATTATGTGGTTACTAATAGCAATAACTTTAAATGTGTTTTTCTCAAAATAAAATTTTCCTGTCATGCGAATATTCAAACTGCTCCAGGTGCATTTCTAATTATCGTATTGCTTTGAAATTTAAGTTTTATATACTTCACTGTATATCAAATAAATCTTATTGAAAAAAAATTATGATTCCTAGCTCAGAATTTCTAAATTTTTTCTCTTTATATTTTTAATGAATGCTTAAAATAAACTATAAGTTTCATTGTCAGTTCTATAAGGTATCCTGTAAATAAAAATTACCATATTATATGCAAAAGAAATGCGCATGGAACATTTTAAATTAGGCCTATTTTTCATATAATTAATAATTCAAAATTCATAAATTATTAATATTTCATCTTGAAATTTTAATTACTTTTACATATCTATGGTACTAATCATATATTCAAATTTCAAGCAAATCCATTCAAACCAAAAAAAGTTAGGTTTGAAGGTCCACTGTCCTTTTAATCGTTTATTACAGAAGTAGGTGTTCCACATTATCCCCAACACAGGGGATAATACATTGCAGGCGAGTCACAAATCAAGCAACGTCCGAATATATACATGACACCTCTCGCCGAATTGCATCTTTCAGTTCCAACAGATTGGATGGACCAGATAGATACACCCGGGATGATACACCCGTTGACTTGTGTACGTCAGCGCCACCTATTGGCTGTTTTTTTAGTTATGTTTTTTTCCCTGTCTTAAAAAAATTCCCGTGACCTAGCTAACCCTGCAAACGCTTTTTTATTTTAATTATTTTTCCAGTTTTTATGAATTTTTAAAGTTTTTACGCACTTTTTGCCCACCCGGTATTTTAAAGGAATTAAATATAATTGAGTTTTTTTTATGTTAGAAGCCAACAGATAAGAGTATCGATATCAAGTCAAAATAATTAATCCTGATTCAGACAACAGACGAAGAATTATATACGAGTACCTAATTCGTCACAAACATTACAGAATTTACACACAGGAAGTTGATCAATATTGGGATGAATTCTCAGTATGAGAAAATAAGAGAAGACATGGGAAAGACTAAATATTTCATTTGTTAATTTTGACACTTCAAATCACTGAAAACAAAAGAAAAGAATTGCATTAAAGCATTGACCCAGAAAGACGTTTGGAAAGAATTGAGGTAATTGACTTCTGACTAATGCAAATATTTTTCTTAATTTTGCTCACACCTATTTAATTTTAACATGTATTCAAGCGTGTAATACATCATATGTAGCCAGCCGTGGAAGTGAATGATATTCTTAACTCTTGGACATGCAAAGACGTCTGGGATACGTCATTTGTTCATTGTAAATAATGACGTGCCTTAGACTTTAAGAATTTTATGCCGATTAAACAGTTCTCTTTCTAGTTTGCCCGGGAATTTTATTTAGCAATATAAATTTTCGTTTTTTTTTTAAGATTTTTTTTTCGTTTGTAAAGCTCGCAAGGCTGTTTACTAAACGACATTTTTTTTGATGCATCGAAGTTCATTTTATTTATGTGTCAAAGGTTTAATCTATATATATATAGCAGTTCCGTAACTGACTGACTGACTGACTGACAGAAAACGCACTTATAAAATCGCTGGACCTAAAGGGCTGAAATTTTGCGTGGCGATTCTTCTTATAGTGTAGGGATGTACTAAGAAAGTTTTTTGAAAAATTCTTCTTAGATTTTTTAAAAATTAAATGTTTAAGCCATTTTTGTAAATTTTTAAAGTTTGCATTTAAAATAATAATCTGAAGGGCATAAAATTTATATCACGAGAAAGATCATAAAAGTTCCTTTAAAATGAAATCTTTTTTGAATCTTTACCTCCATTTTCTGATATTTGGTGAATTTTTAAAGATTAATTTTTAGAATTTAATTTATTAAATGCTGATCACGTGGTTTCTTTTGATTTTGTGATACTTTAAATCAATTTTGCGTCACGTGCATAACAGCGAAATAAATTGACAAAAAAATATTGAAATACGGTAAAAGATAAAATTTAACCACTAGACTAATTGAGATGGAAGCTTTTTAAGAATTTAATTCAAATTAGTATGTTTTATGGATATTAGACATACAAAATAATTGCATACATTGACCGTTGCATTTAATTTGAATGTACTCCGTAGTGAAGCACGGGTATTCAGCTAGTAAGGAAATATAAACGAAAGTGAGATAACTTATTTCTTAGAACGTGCAATGTAATTGTAGAATAAACATTTAAATATTTTTTTTCTAACACTGTGTCTGGTTATTTTCAGTGCTTTCAACCACCTTAAAACATCCTTTACTAATCCCCGACGTGAGAATTCTAATACCGTTTTCTGTACACTTTTAAGAATTTTCTTTTCTTGCATTCATACATCTCGGTTCCTTTCTATGTTTCGGTTTAAAAGGAAGACAGCATTCGCAAATCGCATTCTTACATGGAGCATTAAACGCCTTTTTTTTTGCCTGTGGAACTGTCCATGATATGCATGCTAAAAGCTTTTTCTTTCCCTGAATTCTCACTTACGAATTTTCTTTTGGAAAGTAAAGATGGATATCCTGATGTTATCGATTCAGTCGTGGAGGTTAATTTCCTTTTACTTTAGAATGTTCTAAATAAGGGATTAATTTTTTTAATGTTCGGATTTTCATATTTGATTTGGAATGCATAAAATGGCTTTTGTTAGGCTATTAGAAAAACTGGAGCAGTTGCAAACTATTAAAAAGATTATTGTCTTGTGTTTTATGAAAACCTTTGTAGTAATTTTGCTAACAGATATTGAAACATAAATATACATTCAGGCTTGTGTACATCGTACACCATTATTTTTTATCTTATTTATAATTCATGATGCGAGTCTAATAGAGTTTCATTTAAGTTTCGTTTCATTTTTTCCCCTTGAAAACCTTTCAAAACTCTTGCTTTCAGCTATTTATTTTTCTACTTTTTCCTCGAAATTCCTCGTGGCTGAAAGAATATTTCAACGCAAGTGAGTAAGTGGTTAAAGCAAAAGTTTTATATAGTTTCTATGGGGGTGTTTTAAGCAACAAAAGAGTTATTTCCTGGTCAGTATAATTATCAGGTTTCTAAACCTTATCTAGAAATAAAATTTTTGAGACTCTTGATACCTAAATAGTGAAAGGGAATTAGGATAATAATTTCCACTATATATTTTTATAAAGTAACAGCTAAGTTCTAAGTCATTACCATTACAGTCTTTTCCTGAATATTTCTCTTGTTAGTTATGTTTTAAAATTTTGTTCGTTTTTAACGTATTTAATTAAAATTAAAGTATAAAAAGAATGGTAAAAAAGAACCCTTAAATTTCTCACCTGTGCGAGCTTCTTTGAGTTGTTAATGATCCTGTTGATCATACTTAAACTAGTCACATCTTTCCCAATTAAAGATTAGTCAGGTGCGAGCTTGACAATATCCATTGAATAGAAGTAGTTAATTGACTGAATGTGTTACTGAAATAAAATGACGAACCAACACATCGATTATTCGAATAAATTTTCAACAGTAGTAAAAAAACTGCATTTTTATTCTATACTTTAAATCTTTCGTTTAAAATAAAAATTATAAAAATATTTTCTCTGAATCAATATTTTCTCTAAATCAAAAAACTGGAATCTGGATTGTTTTCTAATATATTTAAGTCATTCCCATAAGCTTTGTATTATTGAAGATGTAAGGAACATCCTTTTGAAATCCAATGCCTTGCTAATGATACAATTAGTACTCAATTTCTCAATTCCCTATGAACACATTGTGTTACTTTAAAACTATCGTTAAGTTTTAATGTTAAAGCCGAATTAAGGTAACCTTTGGCAGCTCTTTCTCTATTACTCAGTCTACCTATTTTGATCGCTTCCTGTTCTCCTTATAATGATTCTAAATGGAACTGAGTTAGAGGTTTGAAATTGATAAGCATATTGAACTTAAATATCTTGGGGTATAAATTTTTGCTTAACAAATTTACCTCGATCTTGAAAAAAAATATAGATTGCTTTCAATGGACTCTTGATTATTTGGTTCTACAATCTCAAGAATGCCGATTATATTCTACATTCACTACGCCAGTTCTTTTACGATATTTGTCATATTCAATCTTGCATCTTAAAAGACTACTGCAACTTCTTATCTGTACCAATTTATGTACAATTTAATAGTCTAAAATCGTAAAAAGATCGTAAATCGACATTGTAAAGAATATAATTTAACAATCAATGCTAGAAAGAAAAACTACTTTGTCAAAATTTAAGGACTTCCCTAGCTATTATTTTCCTGTTTATTCTTTCATTGATGTGTGATGTAAAAGCACACAGAAACGTATAAAAACAGTAATTTACTTTCAAAAGAGTAAAGCAATAACTTGCAAAACGTGACATTTCGTTTTGTTTTATAAACGGCAAAAAAAAAATAAATAAATAAAACATTCAGTTCATTCTATTTTCTTTTAACTCCCGTAATCAATCTACAACCACATCTCTCGGACTATTTTGCTTACAAATGATATTTTCGATGTGATAAAGGCTATCATAAAAGTTCTTCTTTGACCTAATATTCTGCATTAGAGATTATGAATTCAAGTAACCCACAGCTGACTCCTCAAAATATTCTCTTTTGTCTTCTAAGAGAAAATCTGAGAGGAAAGAAATTGAAAAAAATAATAATAATGCTTTTTGTATGCAAATCGAGGAAGCGTCTTACGGCTGTATTGAATTGAATCTAATATATTTTTAATGCGCAGAATATGAATGAGATACGGAAATTAAGCCATCCTTTCTTTTTAACTGCAATGTAAAACGTCCATGAAAAACACGAATTACTGGAAGTGTGATCCTAAGAATGACACAGAAACTTAATAATGAGCCTTAATGATAAACCCTTCATAGTAAATTTGATAATAAACGTGACTCAATGTAAAATAAACTAGTATAACTGGTTTTTCAGGAGTTTAGGGTTAGAGAATTTTATTTTTTCTATTTACTAACATTTTGTAAGGTTTTTTTTATGTTCTTGGTTCTGTCCTATAATAAACGTTTATGTATGAAAAATTCTTCAACAATTAAATTTCATTTAAAAAAATTTAAATTCAAAATTTAAAGCATATTTTATTTTTGATAAATCTGTCGAAAACACTAGTAGCTCTATTTTCATAATTTGTTTTACTTTCATAAATAAGAAAAAATTTAAAAATTATGTCAACAGGATTTATAAAGGAAAGTTATTATTTATAAAGGGAAACATAATTTTTTAAGATAATTTTTTAATTAGTTCGGTTGGTTTAGAGAGATACGGCCAACTTTTTCCCCACAAAGGCTAATTAGACAGGAATCTACAGTTTAAAGCCGACATCAAACGGCTACAAGCACCTATGCCAACAAGTTGACTCGAACAGACAGTCTCTGAACCTAATGCTGACGGCTCAGTCATTTAGCCATCGTCCGAATTTTTTGATTTAGAGACAGTATTGATTCAGAGAAAATATTTTTATAATTTTTACTTTAAAAGAAAGATTTAAAAGTATAGAATAAAAATGTAGTTTTTACAATATTTTAGGCAGAAAAATGTAGTTTTTACAATATTTTAGGCAGTAAAATATAGTAAAATATTTTAAGGTATAAAATATAGTAGAAACTACATACCTTTTTACCACATTTTAGATCAGTAGTGCGTAAACTGTGGGTCATGACCCACAGAGGTCGCTAAAACATGCGAGGGGTCACAGATAGTCTGAAGTAAATTTATAATATACTAGCTGAAAACCCGCACTTCGCTACGGAGTACATTCAAATTAAATACAACTGTCAATGTATGCAATTAATGCCAAAAAAAATAAATATATATATTTATAATAAATACGACGATCAATGTATACAATTGATGTAAAAATATATATATATATATATATATATACATATTTATAAAAAAATCGTAAGGAGTATTTTTTTTATAATATCCAATCGTCTGCTGCATTAGAAAGAAAAAAAAAATTTTTTGTTGTCTATTTAGTAGTTATGCGCGTGACGATAAATTTATTTAAAGTTCCAGAAAAAGAAATCACGTGATTAGCATTTAATAAATTATATTCTAAAAATTAATCTTTAAAAATTCACAAAAATCAGAAAATTGAGGTAAAGAATCGAAAAAGATTTCATTTTAAAGGAATTTTTATGATATTTCTCGTGATATAAATTTTATAACCCTCAAATTATTATTTTAAATGCAAACTTTAAAAAAGCTACAAAGACAGCTTAAAAATTTAATTTAAAAAAATCTAAGAAGAATTTTTCAAAAATCTTTCTTAGTGAACCCCCTAAACCATAAGAAGAATCGCCATGCAAAATTTTATCCCTTTAGGTCCAGCGGTTTGGTCTGTGCTTTGTATGTCAGTGAGTCAGTGAGTCAGTCAGTTACGGACCTGTTTTATATATATAGATTGAACTAGGTAGCCCGTGCGACCCTTTCGCATGCGATTAAAATACGAGAAATTTTATAGCGAGGTAGGTGGTTTTTAGTAGGATGAAAGAAGAACCGGTTCATTTGTAGCATTTGTTTATTTGTCAAATAACAATGGGGCGTAAGGATAATAGAAAACCAATTACAAAACGCCTTTGGCCACAATATTGGAGACGAAGCATAAGAAAATGTGATTACGAATTAATGTAAATATTTTAACGAATTAATGTAAATATTAATGTAAATATTAATGTAAATATTAATGCAAATATTAATGTAAATATTAATGTAAACGAATTAATGTAAATATTTTGTAAATACGCTAGTTGAATAAATGTTTTTTTTACTTTCATTAACCTAGCGTATTCTCAGTAATTTCTGAGGGAATATAACGGCTAGGGCTTAGCCGTAGTTCGTCATGCTATCTCATAGGCTGGGAAGGGATGTCGAGTTGCCAGTTTATGATTATATATATATATATATATATATATATATATATATTATATATATGAAATAATAAGGGAGGTAGCCGGGCAAATAAACTTGAACGTTGGAGCCTCAGGGACGAGAAATCGTAGTGTCCCAGGAAATCTTGTAGTCGAAGTGCCTGAGTGGCGCAGGAAGGAAGTCCAGGCAGAAATAAGACAGGCATCACTGTTACTGGTAATCGTCTCTTTATTTCACAGTAGTTCGATGATTAAATATACTTCGTGCTCTATACACTGAATTCTCGGTATAGGACGGACATCGCGGCTAGCCGGGGACGGGACCCCGCCAGCACATTTTGACAGCAGCGAAACTCTACATGTTTGCAGTTCGAAAGCAGGTACACAAGTCGTAGGGAATTGCCGAGAAAAGCACGGATTTTCAGGCGCTCTGAACTTTAATTGGTCTGAACCACCTGACTATGAAGCGTCATATGGTGTGATCGCTGGAAAGTTCTCCAATATTCGAAGTTATATAACAATTAGGTTATATAACAGTAAATATAAGTTATATAACAGTAGGCGCGTGGCTTTTAGGGACAAGTTAATAGGCTACTTTTTTATTTCTAGGTCAAATTGAGGGATAATGCTTTATTGCATTTGGATGAAAGAATTTTGGATTGACGTTTTTAACGATAACGAAAGGGCTTGAAATTTATTTCTTATATATATATATATATATATATATATATATATATATATATATATATATATAGAGAGAGAGAGAGAGAGAGAGATTATATAATCAGAAAATATGTTTTAAATTTTAAATATTTTTAATATTTTTAATTATATTTCATTACATGTTAAAAAAATTTGTGTTATGATTTTGTTAAATATGTTGCCAGTCTTACAATAAAATCTCCTTCAGCAAAAGATTGTTCTTACATTGCTTTCATTTGCTACTACCTATATCTTTGATACTGGGTCTTCAAATCTGGATTTTCAAAATAGTTTGTCAAAATGTTCTTATTTCCTTTTCTTTTATTCTTTTCGTTAACATTTTTGTAATTTAAAAATTTTTGTTTGAACTAACAAATTTTTGTTGGGATTTAGTGATTTTTCATTTAAAATAAAGAGGGTCACGATCGAAAATAGTTTGCGTACCACTGTTTTTGATAGTCGATAATACTGTGTTCTTGAAGACAGTGTAGTAAAAGTAATACAAAAGAACGCTGTGCAAAATTTAATTGAGCCATACCTTGCACAGAGTTTCAGATATATCCTTTTAATAGATGCGCTTAATTAACAAGTCTATTCTGAGAAAGATGGACTTAAAATACAGATTTACACTTGATTGTGTGCATAGACTGTACAGCATCAAAATGTTGTGTCTAGTCCTGCAATCATTGTGAAAAAAATGCGGTTTGTGTTCAGTTATTCGAAAACTTAATAGTATAGTTTAAATCAAAAAAAATAAAAATAAAAAATAAAAATGTAGTTTTGAAAATTGGGAGTGCCGTAACACCTTCAAGCAAATCCGTAATGTCTCTACAACTTAAATCCATTTTGAAACTTCAACTGATAACCATGTTGGCAAAGAATGCATTTTGTAACAGGTTCTCTCTATAAGAATAAGAAGTGATGGAAGAATGAGTTTGTAAACTCAATTTCCAAAGTTCTGCAGCAAACAGTCAGCTATTTCACATGAATAATTTGAACTTAGTTATTCTGCGTTACACGATGACAAGAGAAAAAATACTATATAGTTCTATTTCAGATATAAATATTGGGAATAAACAAACTATATTTAAATATTTTAAGGAGAAATTAAAAGAAATATTGGATTACACTATGTACATCGATTAAAATTTCATAACACAAGCAGTAAGTTAAATATTTTTGAGCCATACCTTGCTAAAGGTTAGTAAGTTAATTTATAAATTGAAGCATAAGTTTTCCCTTTGTCTGAAGAAAAATAGATGAATAACTTCATACGTATTGGAAATGATATTTACTACATTTTATGATGCTCAAATTGGTAAAAAACCATATTTTATTTAACATTACAACTTGTACAAAGATAGGAAAGAAAACTAATAAGTTGTTAGCCTTTATAAAACAGTGCTTAATACCACAGATCTTACTTGTCTATACAGTTAAAATACGAAAGGAAAAACAAAGTAGTATTTTTGTTTGCAAACAGAAACTTAATCACTTTCCACAATTTATCACTAATCCTGCCGAAAGTCAAGAGGAAGAAAATTGCCAGTATATATCCGATTACTTAACATTTAGCACAAAGAATTCTTTTATGAGTGGGAAGTGAGCAAGCTACTTCATATCCTGTAACATGAAATGCTTGTTAAAAGACACTTAGCGTACGCTAGGATTTATTGAATATCATGTTACAGAAAGACAATAGCACTTTTTAAGATCAAGAAATGTTGAAAAAACTGTATTCTTTGTCAATGTGTCCAGTTTTCGTAGATTTTAATGCGATGTACTTAGAAAATACAGTCGAACCTCCATATATCGAAGTAGCAAATTGCCGGAAAAAAATTCGATATATAGAAATTTCGATACATAGAATTGAGCTTAGTTTTATCAATTGAGCTTAGTATTCTCCTAAGAAAATTAAAGCTAATTTTCGTATACGAAACTCCATTTCTAGTTTATATGCGAATCCCATTAAATGATAGTTAATAACTAAAAAATGAATTAATATAAAAGATTTATTGAGTACTGCATACCTTTAAAAAAACAATAATCCAGACAGTGGTTACAATGATCACAGTTACATTCTTTTAAAAAAACTACGAATATCTTGCTGAACAGCCAGTTTTGCGGAAAGTTCAAGGAAATGTTCGTATTTATTCAGTCCACTAAAAACTTAATCAGGGACATTTTCCGCGAATTGAAGTCCACGACATATTGTTTCAAATGCCAAAAATTGGGAGATTTTATTCTAAAGTGGAATAAAATCTCCCAATTTGTCTTGAAAAAAATTTCGATATATAGAGATTTTTTCGATACTTAGAAACAATTTTTCTATGTAATGAACATGGAGATTTGCTAAGAGTTCGATATATAAAAAATTTCGATATGTGGAAGTTCGATATATGGAGGTTCGACTGTAGTTTATAAAAACCATTCCATTCGTATGCAGACAATCCAAATGATCGTTCTTGTATCCGATGTTCTTTACCTTAATTCTTCATATCTAACAACAGGTATGAGGAACAGCCATAAGGCAGCTACGAGTATAAAAAGCTCTATATCGTAGATATAAGAGAAAGAAATGTGTAAATATCCATTAATTAGTGCCATGCAGGTTCTGGTGTTGAAATTCACCACAGTTGTGCGATTTCATCACAAATTTAAAAAAAAATTGGAAAAAAACAACAGTGCAAAATTGAAATCGAAACCCAAAAGAGAAAATAAAAACTTAAAAGTGACAATAAAGACAAACAAATTAAAAAGTTCAATAAAAGTTAAAAACAATGTTGAATTTAAGGGGACACGTACCTTTTAAAGTCCAAGATACTCGACAAACATATCCCTATTTTCAATCATCAATAGTTACTAAAATAATTTATTCAGAAATATGAAAATTATACTGGGAGTTATACACTTTTTCTTTTTTATAAATATGGCTCTCAATTTTTTTCTATGTTGAAGATAAATATTTTAATTTTTCAAAACTTCAGCCATTCTTCTTTTCATTCTTATGCCAATGCGCACAGACTTGCGGTCGGATACGAATACACGGCCGTACGAATATACACTGCTGGCCACTGTAAATGCAACACCCTGAAAGAAACATGCAAATAACATGAAATTTACAACATGCATTAGCGGAGGTGAGATATGCAAATGAATAGAATTTCAGCGCAGACGCACATCACGTGCGCCTGTGGCGCCACTTCAAAGCGCTATTTAAGGCTTGGAGATTTCGACGATTTCAAGTTCGGCAGTTGTGTTTTTCTTGTGGTTTTTTCAAAAAAACGATCAATTATGCCTCGTCGAAAACAGCGATCATCTTTTGATCAAGTATCCGAGTTCGACAGAGGAAGGATAGTGGCCTACCGAGATTGTGGATTATCTTTCAGGAAAATCGGTAGTCGTGTTGGACGAAACCAAACAACTGTAATGCGGATATGTGATCGTTGGATGCAGGAGGGTACCACGGACCGGTGTGTACGATCGCATCCACCTCAGCGCACCACTTCACGTGATGACAGGCAAATTGTGCACATGGCAGTGACGGATCGCTCAGTCACATCACGAACCATAGCACAGCACATGCAGTCTGTAACGCATCATACAGTGTCTGCGCGTACCATTCAACGCCGTTTACAGCAGAGTGGTCTATCTGCAAGACGTCCATTGCTTTGTCTACCCTTGACGCAGAACCACAGACGTCTCCGCCGCCAATGGTGCGATGACAGAAGGATGTGGACGGCAGAATGGAATGAAATTGTCTTTACTGACGAGTCACGCTTCTGCCTGCAACACTACGATGGTCGCATTCGAGTCTGGACACACCGTGAAGAGAGGATGCTGAACAGCTGCGTTATGCACCGCCACACTGGTCCTGCACCGGGTATTATGGTATGGGGCGGTATTGGATATCACTCTCGCACACCTCTAGTACGCATTGCCGGTACTTTAAACAGCCAGCGTTACATCTCCGAGGTGTTGGAGCCAGTTGTCCTTCCTTACCTTCACGGCTTGCCCACAGCCATATTTCAACAGGATAATGCGCTACCACACGTGGCACGCATTGTCCAACGGTTCTTCGTCAATCGCCAGATTGAATTGCTTCCCTGGCCGCCTCGCTCTCCGGATCATTCGCCGATAGAAAGCACGTGGTCCATGGTTGCTCTACGATTGACCCAGATTCCATCCCCAGCTGCCACAAGCAGATCAACTTTGGCAACGTGTGGAAGCTGCTATGTCTGCTGTACCCCAAGAACTCATCCAAAGTCTCTTTGAATCAATGCCGAGGCGTGTGGCAGCGGTGATCTCCAACAATGGCGGCTACTCTAGCTACTTATTTTGGCAGGAACCACACTTCACAGAAGTATATAAATTTAATCATTTGATACTTCGTCAACATGTTATCTACAAAATAAATTTTGTTGTGATATCTCTTGTCTTTCTTGGTGTTGCAATTTGGGTGGCCAGCAGTGTACATATTTTTTTAGTTTTAAAATTATGTTGTATAATATATCTTTAAACTGGACTACTTTGAAATCAATATTTTTAGTTCTTCATGGATTAAATGGTTTTTTAAAAAAAATTGATAAATTTTACTGTAATTGAAATTTTTATGGCAGGAATAACATTATAGTAGGTGATTTTGATTGATACTTCTTTATATTGCCCGTGTATAAAATTTCGTAGTATTCTAGCCAACTGTTTTGGTGATATCATGTGCAAAATCCCATAACAATGAAAATAATAATGGTTAAAATTTTAAACAATTAAACAATTTCTCTTAAAGCTAGAAAAAACTGAGTACCATATTTATAAGGAAAAAAAAGAGTTTAACTCACAGTAATATTTTCATATATCTGAATAAATTATTTAGTAACTACTGATGATTGAAAATAGGGATACGTTTGTTGAGTCTCCTGGCCTTTAAAAGGTATGTGTCCCCTTAAGAAATTAAAAGTTCTAAAACACTGCATGAGTCAATGTAACAAGTTCTTACAGGAAGGTCGTGAAGTTCGCATGAGCTAACAAAGAAACAAACAAAATCAAAAAAAGGAAAAGGCGGATATCGATTAGGTTGGGAGATTTAAACTTAAAATATAAGAGCAAGACATAAAGCACATAAAGACAAAAACTGAATGAATTTCCTGCGGTAAGTTATTATAATAAAAGAAAAATACTGGTATTCTCATCAAGAACTATGTGATTGTCACTAATATCTCACTGTTGTATAGATTTCACTGTTGTATTGGTCCCTGTCAATCGGATAATTATGTGATTAACAGTGGCTTTTAAAAGTGATATTTAGTTTAGAGGAACAGGAACTAGGTTTTGATATATAAATTTTTAAAGACACAGAATTACGTTTATGAAAACTTGTTAAGATAGCTGTGGAAGTGACATTCTTTTTCAAAACAGATATGGTGTCTATTAACTCAGCGAAGCAAAGTCAAACTGAATTCTGTAAAATTTGAAACTGAATCTTAAAATACATGAATAGTAAGCAGGAGAATGAGGAATCGCAAGGTAGATGCAGTTGTTATGATTCCGCTCTGTGATTTCAATTGATATACTGCAAATTATGCATGCTGCGTCAATATTGTAAGATACTGCATTCGGTTGAATCGATTCATTAATGCCCTCATCTTGAATTCGCAGGATATTTGACATTTGTGAAAAGAGTGATTCACTAATAAACTGAATTTCTCTTATTAAATTAAGCTAGAACATATAATAATTAGAATATTTCGTATAGTGGCTTTTTATTTATTTTTTTTGCTAAATTATTAATTTGAGAAATACACTCTGACACATGTCTGAGAATAACTGAAGGACACGTACTCAAATTTAATATCTAATGTTACCATTTAATTTCTCTTAATATTACTTAACATTAATTTAAACACTGACTACAAACTTTTACAGAAATAATCATATTAATTGTTATCATACATTAAAAGATTATTAGAACACATAAAATTCAAATTGCATATAATAAATTAACACAGTGCTCTCACCTGATAAATATAACACAAAATAATTATGACTTACCACCACCTTCGTATGAAATTGCAGCATCTCGTTTCTACTAAGTCGACCAGCGGAATCGGCCAAGCAAGAAAAAAAAAATGGCGGATAGGATAGATCGGGCCTCCACGAGGTCCTCTTCCTGTCGCTGCTTATTCTTCAACTGACTAAGAAACGTTTTTTTACTTCTTTTAGAACTGGGCAGAGCAGAGGTCAGCTATGTCCTTGAACAAACACCTTTCAGCTCTCATTGGCTAAAAGATGTTGCTAGGCCGTTGCTATGGGGACGCTAAGACCCCTTTACAGCCGAGAAGGGGTGGGAAGTCACTCTTTTATTCTTATACAAAACCTTTCTTTACGCTAACGCAAATTTGCCTCCGGGAGGTACATACCTTTCTTCCAGAAACCGGTACAAAATAAGCCACAGGCGCGATCCCAAACACACATACATCTTAGGACATACATAATAAAACAGTTACACTAAAATGTGCATGGAACCGAATCAATGCTGTATCAAGACTATGAGATAAGAAAATATATTTACAAAGTCGAATTCCATGTCACATCTGTTAATAGGTACGAAATCATTAAGTTCTGTATTAACGAATTCATTTAGTGTTTTAAAAGAATGCCTATTTCTAGTAGATCGAAAAGTCAGGAAAGAGAGAGGAAGATTCCCCAGGCTCGTAAACTTCAGGCACCTGGCGTTACAAATTAAGATACCAGTCAGAAATTTCCGCGGATTCAAATTTGGTTCTCGATATCCCTGATTTCTAAAGGAGGGGTTCCTTCAAAAAACCTACATACTTTAAGATTCGATAAACATAATGCAAGCATAAAGAATACTCGACATTTTAACCTTTCGAAAGAATTTCTTAAATGATTCTTACAAATAAATAATATGATCAACACGGTTGTGCAGTTTTAAGCGTACAGATAATTTTGAAAATGGATCAGCATTTCTTTATAATCTTATGCTTATTTTGTTTCGATAAATTGCAGCAGTTATTGTGTTTCTGCCAAGTATATCAGAGGTCCAATTAGAAATAATGGTTTTATAAAAATGTCAGGAAAATGATATTTGAGATTATTATTTCTGTATAAAACACATCTGGGCTCCGTTCCATGATTCTAAATTATAATTATTTAACGTTTTATATATTATAATATATCTGTATATCTCAATGAAATGTTTTTAACTCAGAACTGGTGAAAACCACTTTACTGCAATGACAAGCATACATACTATAAATGCCTTCAAGTTACATGACATTGTATCTTCAAATTAAATATGTTTCTCTGAAATGAGAAACATTTTGCCAAAATGTAATAAATAGAAATTATTTGTTTGAAAAGTTTTTGCATCCCGATTAAAAAGAAACAGCATCATGCAAATATAACTGCACTTGAATTTAACTACTTTTAGTTTATTTTCAATTTCTTTCTGAAAATTTAACAGCAATATGGGATTTTGAGGCTGAAAAAAGCTTAGAGTAGAATTTTCAGTTATTTTTTTTAACAATGCGGTGGGCACATTGTCTTTCGAATTTCACCCGAAAAGATGGGGGCACCATATAGATGAAGAAACACTACCCCCTGATGCCATTACAAGTTTGATCGAGCAACCCCGGGGGCGACATCTGGAGGGTTACTACCTTCCCCCACCTACTAACCTCATGGAAGGGCTTTCCGGTCTGCGGGTTTAACGTGCCCATGTCTTTCAGTTACTAAGTAGTGTGTTTGACTTACAAAAGATGAAATACAGCTTACGTGAAATGTTTCTTTTAACTTGAGATATATATCACTGTCATCTACGATAGACTATTGAGTTGTATGTAGACCATAAACATGAAAGACGGACCAGTTGTTACCAATTAACAACGCTTTAATTACTCAAATTATTTTTAAAAAGGTGAATGGGGAAATTTACCGCTCGTGGAATCATATCCACACAAGGGAACATCTAGGTTACAACTGATGAACTTTTGCTTGATATCAGGCGCCGTTTAGCGCATGCGCTCAGACAATCCCTTTCGAATAAATCCCTTCGTAGGCACCTCTATACTCATATCATGACTTGGTCTAAACTGCGGCGGCACTGGGCATAAGTCCTATGTTGTATCCCAGGACCGTGTGCGAGAAAACTGTAGCTGCTCCTCTTTGCCTTGTCGCTTACTATGGACTTGGTCTAGAAAAGTGTTTCCCAACCTTTTTCGAGTTGCAATGCCCGTCACCCCTCACCCCCACACTGCGAACCCCCCCCCCCCCACACACACACACACTCATTCCCACCTTGCTTATTTTCATTAAAAGGTCTTTCAAGACAAAGAAAAAACGCTAAAATGCAGTTTCCATAATTTTAACTCCAAATAATTGATTACTTTAACAAAAATGAAATTTTAAGATAGGGAGAACAATAAGAAACATTCATCGCTTAGTCACGGGTATGAAAAAGCAAGGACAGAGCAGGACAGAACGTAAAGAAAAATAATACACCTGCCGTATGGGTTCAGAAATATATAACAAGACGAATCGAAAAACTCTTACCTAGATAGCATTGCTTTTTCCGCAATTGCAATGCTAAAAGAGACAACAAAGATGGATGAAATACAAATTGACGTTTAGAACGTGTACGTTGTAAGTAAGCGCGAATTTCAGTTACCACCAAATGAAGGTAGTAGAATTCTAGCAAACTGTGTTTGCATTTTGAAAGAGAAATTTCCTTTTTAAAAACATCACTGTCTTACAGTTTCAAGGTAAATAAATGTTGACAAGTTTTTCGGTGAAACTCGCTAAAACGTTATTTAATTGGAACCCATGGCGACCCCTCTGGAAACAGTTCGAGACTCCATCGGGGTCGCAACCCACATGTTGAGTACCCCTGGTCTAGAATGTGTTCCGGAAAGGGGGCAAAAGAAGCAGCAACAACAAAGAAATTTCGTGCTAGGTCCTACTCTATAGGTAAGAGTTACTGGAGAAAAATTTTAACACCTATGAGCAAAATTCATTAAATTTTAAATTATATTACTATTTTTTGAATTTAGTAGACTAACTGAATACCCGTGCTTCGACACAGAGCACATTCAAATTAAATACAACGGTCAATGTTTGCAATTAATGCATATATATATATATATATATATATATATATATATATATATATATGTATATATATATTCTAAAAAGAAGTAATTCCCGCTGCCGCTGCCGCCGCTGCCGCCGCTGTCAAAAGACTGTCACGCTATCTCCTCCGAAACCGCCAGGGGTATGGGGTCGAGCCCGATACCAATAGATGCAGAAAAATGTGGGGAACATAGTAAGATATGTCTCATCTTCGTCGGACTTTTAAGTTTTTTTTAATTTTATGTTTTGTGGTAAAATATTGACTTTTTCATCTTCAGATTACGATAACTCGCCAAAAAAGATCGTATAATTTTGATCTTTTTACAGTCTAAGACTACAGACATTTCTCTTTCAAACTAGACCTCATTTGTTTAAAAATATTTTAAATCACACTAATATTTTCATCAAAAAATGAAACACAGTTTTTCAAGAAATATCGTCCCCTAATTGGATATAATATCGATGCTCCTCGAGTTTTTATCTTGCAAAGAAAATATTTAAATCTACTGGAAGCTGAAAGCTTTCTTATTCAAATAAACCTCATTACAAGTCTATATCTTAAATTTTCGATTTTTAAATGAATTTTAAAGCTGATGAATTTTAAAGCTCACCAGTGTTGAAACGCCCTTCGCATTAAGGGAGACAACAGTAAATGGATGGAAGCTGTTACATTGCCCGAGAATCACCCCTATGTATCTGGCTATTAGCCATAACAGAGGAGCGAGCCTAGGGGCGAAGCCACTAGTATATATATATATATATATATCTATATATATATATATATATATATATATATATATAAATCGTAACGGATATTTTTATAGACAAAATGATGTAGAAGAAAATATTCAAATTATATACAATGATCAATGTACGCAATTAATTTGTATCTTTAATATCCATAAAGCAAAACAATTTGAATTAAATTCTTTAAAAAATTCCATCTCAATTAAACTAGTGGTTAAATTGTATCTTTTACCATATTTTAATTTTTTTGTCAATTTATGTCGCTGTTATGCACGTGACGCAAAATTAGTTTAAAGTATCACAAAAAGAAAAGAAACCACGTGATCAGCATTTAATAAATTAAATTCGAAAAATTTATCTAAAAATTCACCAAAACTCAGAAAATGGAGGTAAAGATTCAAAAAAGACTTCATTTTAAAGGAATGTTTATGATCTTTCTTGTGATATAAATTTTATAACCCTCAAAGAATTATTTGAAATGCAAACTTAAAAAAATTTACAAATACAGCTTAAAATTTTAATTTGAAAAAATCTCAACAGAATTTTTCAAAAATCTTTCTTAGTGCACCCTTACACTATAAGAGGCCACTCGCCATGCAAAATGTCTGCCCTTTAGGTCTTGCGTTTTGGTCCGTGTGTTATCTGCCAGTCAGTCAGTCAGTTACGGAACTGTTTTATATATATAGATAATTACATTTTTAGCTATAGGAGTTTAAACGAGAGAAGTTCGTTAAAGGAGACATTATGCCAAAATACTCAGAAGACGTAATATCTTATTCTTGTGAATACTTACTGTGTAAGTGCTTAAAGAAAAGGGTGCATTTGACAAAATACGAAAGAGGTAATAGTTTCGTTGATTGATACTGAAATATTATTTCTTTATCACTATCCATGCAAAATTGCGCTCCATTAATTTAATAGCAATGGTTTACTTGTAATTGATGTTGTAGTTCTTTCGCATTTCATGTATACCTTATTTCTATGCTTTGCGTGTTTTACAAAAAACTATATTCTTATATTTGCTATGTTTTAATGAAAATGATGAGTGTACTTAGCAATATATTACATGAATGGTATATCATAAATCAAGAGAAAAATGTATCTTGTCTGTATTTTATTGACACATTCTTTGTAACTTGATTTTTATTAGACGGTTGAATCTGTATTACACCTGCTGATTTGAGAAACATACAGACAATTTATATAAAAATAATGGTTAATGTTAGAGTAACGCCAAAGGGTGTATTTTTTCTCCTGTGAAAGACATAGCATACTCCTCATTTATTCATTATTGGGCAAGCATAATTGAGGCATTGATGTTGAAAAGAGGGTAAGCGTCAGAATTTCAAAAAAGTATATTTTCAGGGATAAAAGAGTTTGTTCCAAAGCTAATGGCGTTGAAAAGAAGGTATGTCCCTAGCCATTTTGGTTAAGCTCTGAGCTAAGCATTTACCTTCTTTTCAACGCTCTTAGCCTTGGAACAAACCCTTGTATCCGTGAAAAAATACTTTCCGGAAATTTTGGTACTTACCGTCTTTTCAACCTCAACACCTCAATTCTATTCATATCTTGCAAGTTCAAATAGCGTCCGTCTAAAGCAAGGCTATCAAATTGCGGCCTGCGAGCCTCATGCGGCCCACCAACCTTTTATGTGCGGCCACACTCACACTCATTATGAGGAAGGTGGCTTTGTAAACAAATATTTGAAATTTACGACTGAAAAATACAAAAAAGTACAAAAATATGCCACCTGATGCTCACGTTGTTCACATCAACATATCTTTGTATATCATCCAATTCCAAAATGAAATATGCGAAGAATGTACACTAAAGATCCCCAAAAACTGATACAGGCGTGCGTATGTAAATAAGAGATATACAACCAATCAGCGTAACGTGATGTGGTC